>CM059435.1:71752888-71764675 GCA_030390025.1 Squalus acanthias | reverse complement strand
GTGTGTGACAGAGAGAGAGTGTGGGAGAGAGTGAGAGAGGAGAGTGTGTGAGAGAGATAGTGTGTGAGAGAGAGAGAGTGTGAGAGAGAGACATCAGAGTGAGAGAGACAGGAGAGTGTGTGAGAGAGGAGAGAGTGAGAGACAGAGTGTGAAAGAGAGCGAGAGAAGAGTGTAAGGGATTCTGACCCTGCGTGTCTCGCGGCCTGTGAGATTCACGCGGCTCTGTGCAGCCTGTATGTCAGTGCGGGTCTAGGCCTTGCTGCCTGTTCTGGTCTCCAGCCAGTCTGGGAACACTAGACACACCTGTGAGTGGTTCGAATCACTCTCCCTTACGGTTCTAGACACTGGACTTAGATGCGAGAGCAGTAATGGAGATAAAACTCATGTAGGCTTGGTTTGACTGGTACGAAATGGAAAATCTTTATTGCATGATACTTAAAATTATGAAATACATGTCATAAGCACAGATTAATGACAGTACAATCTTACAAACAGTTATGTAGTCGATCTTAGGGAAACGAGGAACGAACGGCACAAAGTAAATAGGGGCACACATTACAAATATCCTTAATCCTTAAACCCTCCCCTATCAATATCTATCCTAAACTAGATTCGTAGGATCTCGAGACTCATGCTCACCACTCGTGATAACTCGGCGAAATTCCGAATAGCTGATCGGATGTTTTTCACCGCAGCACCCACGTGTCGGTCAGGAGATCTCCTGGTCCCACTTGTTTACTTGCTTCTGCTGCTCCGGCTAGCAGGCTGGACCGTCTGCTGTGATGAAGACCTGTGTTGGTTGGCTTAACAGGTACTCTTGGAGCACAGTTATCGATATCGTCGCTACGATATGTTTTCACGTTCCAGTTACTTTGGGCACAGTCCAGTTATCATCGATGCAATATGTTTCGTTATAAGTTCGAAGAAGTCTTCCTGGCGAGGAAAACTTGGCTAATCGACCTACAGGCGCGGTCGGGATTTACTGACCGTGGCGATGGATATGGTCTTCCTCTCTTCTCATCTCATCTCATCTCATCTCATCTCATCTCGGGCCTTCGGTTCCGCTGCCAGTTACCAACATAGGTCTTCGTTACGCGACACGAGGTAGATCCGAAACGGATCAGAAAGTTCAACAGTCTTTTCAGAAGAGGCAACAGGCAAGCAGGAGCCCGACTACGAGTACACAGGAGCAGCCACGAGGTTACGAAATAAGAGCACAGGATAAGAGAAAGCTGGACGGTTTGGAGCCTGCAATTATAGTGCAAAATCTTCCGTTTCCCGCCCAACTATAATGTCCATTCTTTTGTTTAGGGTTTGGCGCCCAAATGTCTTGTATGGGTGATCTCCGTTCTTAATGGGTTTCGGGGCTACTCGTAAATGTCTGAGTACCTGTTAATATTTCTCCCATTGTTAAATCGGTCGGTGTTCTCCCTGGAGGGGTTTGGGGCTTCCAAGTGTCCTGTATAACTACCTGCTAACGGCTCTCTCATCGTAGAGTCGTTGGGATTTTACATATTAATGTCTTTTGGATGGGCCCTTGATTACTCGGTACAATGGCTTTCCTTTGTACCTGGGAGACCGATTTCAGTATCTATGTGTATACTGCAAACCCATAATGTCTCGTGTATTATCTTCACTGTGCTGAATCTTAATCGATCTTGCACAAATGTTTATTGGAACGCCATCTTGTCTGCCTGTTGAAAAGTCTAGAATGTTCTGTCACGAGGTGCGGCGGCCATTTTACAGGCTGCTTGTGTCCACTTTAAACCTGCCAGCATTCTGCTGAAATAAAAGCTGTTTGAACGAAACTCTGTGTTTTCTCCTTATTAACAAAATCGCGATATATTGCGAATTCTACAGTCCCTCCTGTTGATGCGAATAACTCCGCTTATCGTATCAAAAATCATAGTGGTGAGCAATGTTATCTCGATTTCTCTCCGAATCCAGTAAATTAATCCCATAATTTTAACTTAGCTAGGGTCTCTGTGTCGTCCTTGTTTCCCAAGAAAACTACATTTTATATCACCGTAGGCATTATTTGCCCTTAAACTTACACCACTTGTTTTCCTTCCCGGCGTAACCAGGCCGATGCCTCTCGTATCACCTGTATATTCATCTTTTATTCAGGGAAAGGAAAACAAAACCCAAAACCAAACAATCATTTTTAACTGTAACACCATCACCAAAATAAATCAACACCAACTCTTAAAACATGTCGAGTTCCCAACGTATTTACAATCTCTGAAAATCTTATATGAGTACAAACTTCCGCGGCGCACGCGGCGAGCGGGAGTGACGCCATTTTCCGATTACACGGTGCTTTCATCGTGCACGCGCACGTAACGTTCTCGCCACTCTCCCGTGTTTTCATGCTTGGTGAGGCGTTTGTCTCTTTTACAATGTACGACCAATAGGTACACTACAATAAACACTTGGCATACGACTAAAATGTGGGAGGCTATTCTAATCCATGAAGGCACTTCAATATTAGTGAACAGATTCCACCACGGTGGAACTACTATATCCAGAATGTCTGTTCCTATTTCGACAGTTTTCTGCTCTAATGTGTAAAAGTGTTTCTGTGACACCGCGACGGCTTTTAAAAGCTTGGTGAGGTGTTCAGGGAGAGGGGGAATGAGGTAACCAAAATGCGCGACGAATCGCTGCAAGTCGGTGAAATTCTCTTTTACTGTGAGATGAACAGTGGATGGTTCAGGGATTGGGATAATTCGCTGTTGTGCTACTTGAACTTCCGCCCTGGGTTTAAAACAGAAACTGCTGTCACTCACCGGACACCGGCTACGGTTTCCATGCTGGTAGTGTTGCGCTGCAGTGGTAACACAATATGTTCCACCCCCGATGTATGCTACCTGCGGAGGCACATGATCTTGTGCCATTGCCTCCATGGTGCAATTCATGGACTTGGCGCCAGCCGTTCTGAACCCGCACTGTGGTGTTAAAAAGGCATTCAAGTGCTGGGGGCACAGTATTATGTGTGCTCCCCTGCCACGACAACCAGAGAGATCTGTACCTGTCATCGTTTGCTCCCAGCGGATGACGTAAGGTGGAACCGCTGCATAACGAATGTGGGCTCCCCCCTGAATGACACCGATGTTCTCTACCCGATATACCGGGGCGGGCTTTGCTGTGTCGCCCAAAACCGGCATACGTAAAACTATACCCATGATGGTATGGTTCGAACGTCCGCAGTCCACGGGGACTGGGTAAGCCTCTGAAGCTAGCCTGAGCTGGCACGGGCTTAATGCGTTCTGAAAAGGGTGGAGCGCCCGTAGGTGTTTGTTACTTATCCAGGACGGAACCAAACCTTGTTTTAAATCCTCCAAATTACTGCGGCCCTCGCCCAGTAACCACGCCCCGTAAAGCACGCACACCTCGTTCTGCGCAGCTTGATCGGATGCATTCCGATCTTCCCTAATCAGGGCATTTACCGTCTTTGCATGTTTCTCCAACTCTGCTATAATTTCCTTTAAATGGAGGGTCATGGCTTGGTCCTCGTGTAGACCCGACCCTACCACTTTATTCTCATCTGTTAGAATGTCCTTTAATTGTGTCTTTAAACCATTAATCTGGGTCTGCAGCTCCACACTGTCTAGAGCGTTGACCACAGATGTACCTGTGTTAAAAGCGGTGAACGCATCGTTCACCAAACCCCTTCTTTGCCTCCCTACTTGATCCAAAACTTCCTGTGGTGCGGTGTACAAACTTGTTTTATCAATTTCCGCGAAATCGAATTCGTAAAATTGTCTGAACATCTTGGTCAACAGGACCTGGTACAACTGTTCCGTCTTTTTGGGGCACCACTCTGGTAACCGTACCTCAGTGAGATTTAAAATCACCGAGGCCACCGCGTAATGTACCCCCTGAAATAGTATCTGGTCTGTGGGGACCAGTACCAAACCATTCCCGGGTCCCTTACTAGCTTTAGGGCACCCTTCTTCCTCAGCTAGAACCACCGGAATCGTGGGCGGGGCTTTGCGTGGGCGCGTAATGAGTTCAGTGGCATTTACTGGGATTGGGGAGAATGGGGCTCCGCACCCCCTGGTGCTCGCATCCCACCTCATCCCCTGTCCGTTATCCTGCCATTGATTAATAAAAAATATGGAGATGCCTTTGGGGCAAACGTACTTTGACCCCCACATACATACATAAATTCCCTCATCCGGTTCCCACCATTTGTCCCAACAGACTTTCACTTGTCCGTCTGTCCCCGTAATTGTCCGATGGGTATTATTACCCAGTCGTTCCCACTCGACCGAAGAGTTCCTCATAGTTTTGCTCAGCTTTCGCAGCCACCACCATCGGCTCAATGGGACCTTCCCACTACAAGTCAAACAAATCCGTTTGCCGACGGTGACGCTGATCCTGGGTGCGATGATCCTTACTTTGGGGCACAGTAAAGAAGTCTCTTTGTAGGCAAACCCCGACGTGCTGGAATACTCCGTTGAGTTCGTTCCCAGCCATCCTGGCCACCTTCCCTTGTGGAAATAGGTGCTGGTCTCCTCTGCCTCCCGTCTTCCGGTCCCATCCACCGCGATGGGGGCCGTGTCCCCGGAACATCCAAACACCACGACATCCTTGGTGCGGCCTCGATAGGCCAATCCACATCCGATTGCCACGAGCAATACTAGAATTCGTTCCATCTTTCCTTGGTTCCTGTGATCAGATAGAATGAGGTAGCCAGCCTCGCAAGAGTCTCTGGCTTTTGTGAAGGGTGAGCGGGTCCCCTGACCCCGCCTCACGTAAACTTCAACGTTCGCTGAATAAACTTCAACTAAACCTATCTTTAAAGCTCCCATCATTTTATCGTTTTCTGTTAAAAACACTTAAAACTTAACCTTGAACTATAAACTTAAAACTTAACCTTGAACTATAAACTTAAAACTTAACCTTGAACTATAAACTTAAAACTTACAACTTCTTACTATACAGTGCCGCCCGTTCCCAGGGCGGCCCCTTTAAATTCTGAGAAGGCTGCTGCGAGCTCTTCCCGACGGTGGGAGGGCACTGACCCTTCCCTCTGATCTGCCGCAGCCTGTTACTGCTGCGATGTGGCCGGTCTGTACCTGGGTTATCTTAACCTGAAATTTTCGCCTTGGGGCAGTCTGGGGACATGACCACATCCTCCTGGGCTGGGGTTCTCTGCTTGACCTACGGGGAGTTGCTATGGGCGGGGGTTCCGTGACGGACGGACCGGGTTCCGAGACCTCCATCGGGATGACCTGGGGTTCCATCACAGTCGCCGGCTCCGCCTCCGCTGACTCCGCCTCCCTAACCTCGGGGCTGGCAGTTCGTGGCTCCGCCCTGCTCGGCCCAGCAGGCGGCCCTTCACTCGTGATCTCTGCCTCCCCTGAGGACTGGACGTTCAAAGCGGGCGGCCACATCTCTGGGAGCCACACCGGTACTCTCTGTGCTCCTATAGCGGCTGGCCCTGCCTCCTCTAGCTCCTCCCTCCTGTCCTCGGGACCTGCAGCTTGTGTGTCCACCCTGTGTGGATCTCTACCTACAGCCCCCATTCCCTCCAGACCGTTCCTCAGGAACCACCCGTCATCATCACTATGCTCATCTGCACTATCCTCATCTGACCAGGGTACCCTGAGTTCTTCCTCATCTAACCCCCAATTCCAGAAAAACGCTGCATGATCGTCCGGGATGTCCCTTCCCCTGATGCAAGCTGCTATGCCTGCCTGTGTGCCTTGTGGTCCTACCTGGGGCTGTGCTTCCCCACTCGCAGATCTGGCCCCTCCCTTAAGACAGGCCACCGCCCCTGCTTGTTTCTGTGAAATCTCACCTGCTGGAGGCTGCAGATTTCTATCCTGTTTTAAATCCTCATACTCCCTGCTCCTGGCTACCCTGTAGGCTGTTTTTATCTCTCTAAGCTGCCCTTCTAGCCTGAGCACGTCTAACTTTCCCATTGCTCGGGCATTCTCCTCCCGCAGGGCCTGCTCTCTAAGCTGCCCTTCCAGCCCATCTATTTTCCCTATTAAGCGGGCGTTCTCCTCCCGCAAGGCCTGCTCTTTTAACCTGGCCTCCTCACCGCAGACCCCCTCCTGTGCGTGTCTTTTAAAAGGACACAGGTAGGCAGGCTGCGTGGGCTCTAGTCATTGGGTACTATTAGACGGTCCTGCGGCACCTACGGGGCCGGTTGCGACCGCCACCTGTCCACGCGCATTCAAGACCAGCTTGCGCATGGCTCCTAACACTGCTTCGAGGTCGTCGGGAGGGGTGGGTGCCTTGGCTTCCTTAGCCGGGACAGGCGCCTGGGCTCGGACCGCGGGATTTTTATCCTTGGAATCCTTCCAAGGGTTCCTGCAATGCTTGCGCCAGTGCCCTGTCTTCCCACACCCGTAACAAGCATTACTTGCCTGTGGGGCGCGATTACCCTCCTGATGCCACTCTCTTTGATACGGGGCTGCGGGTCGTACCTCATGTACTCTTCCCTTAAGGGGACGTGTTGCCATACCCCTTATATTGCGATAACCTAACGTGAGTCGATTCAAGACCGACTCTTCCGTAATGTTGGGGTCATTGGGATCAAACCATGCTTTTGCCTGCTCTCTAACGGCTGGTAAACTGTTGGCTATTATGCACCTAAGCCAATGAGTTAAAGCTAAACCTTCCACATCTTCGCGCTCGGGCGCACCTAGACAGCTGCGCTCATATACTGGCCACAGCCTGTCGGCAAAAACCTTCGGGGGTTCTCCCTCCATCTGCACTGTCTGTCCCACTCTAGCAAACGGACCTTCGTCGTTCGCCCCCAACACTTCCAGGACCTCATTCTTTAATTCCTCATAACTCTTGGTTCCCCTCTTGCTCTCGCCTGAGAGACACTGAAGGACCGAGCTGTCTAATGAGAACAGCAGCATTTTTGCTGTCTCCCCATCATCGCAGCCGTTAATGGCTGCGGCTTGCTCAACTTCTCTGAAATGTACGGAAGGGTCGTCTATCTCGGTCAGCTTCCGTACGTGATTTATCATAGCTCTCAGCTGATGTGAACTGTGAGGCAACACCAGCTGTCCGAGGAGATCCCCCGGTTCTTCCCCACCGTTTCTGCTTGGGCCCCTTTTAATACCCGTTACTGGATATAACGATCCCTTTCCTACTTCTTTTTCAATGGGCTCTTTTGTTTCTTCCATTGCTTCCTCCCTAACCCAGGTTTCTGAATAGCTGGGTGGCGCGGAGGGTGCAGTGGCTACTACTTCTTCTGCTTTACTTGGTGGGGATTTTCTAAATCTCTCATTTACTAGCGGCTGGTGCGCCGACGGATTGATAAGGCACACCATGCCGTTCGCATTGTTCACGGCCTTTTTGAGGTGCTCTATCTCCCTTTGGCAGGCGCTATGATCGGCTCCCTGAAACTTATCCTCAAGGGCCAACTTATATGCCGCCCTAACCCCCATTAAGCTCTCTTCTTGAGTTCTTATCTGGGCAGCTTGGCGGTTACATCTTTCCTTTAACCTGCTCTCATTCAATTTTGCCTCAGTGACCTGGCACTCGAGATAATCTATCCTTGTTTTAAGGTGACTGGAGACTTCCTGGCTCTCTTGGTGTAACTCATTTAAATTCTTAATGAGCACCTCCCCTCCAGAAACCTTCTCCTCCATTTCTCCCTCTAAATGACTGATTCGAGCTACTAGCGCTGTAATGGTCTGGTTTGAAATCTGAACCTGCCTTTTGTAACACATAAGCCAGACTGCTTTCTCAAGTGTCTTTCTATGTTCTTTACTATCTGTCCACCTTTCAGCTGCCTCTAGCGGGCTTTTATCCGCTAACAATTCACTTATCCATTTCTTAGTTAGATTAACCTTTCCAAACACATAATCCGCTATCTTTTCCTGCATAACATTTCGTACAGTCATTCCAAAATCTAACACACTACCCTCTCGCTGCCAGTGTCCTGCCGCGGTCGCCATTTTCTGTAAGGGATTCTGACCCTGCGTGTCTCGCGGCCTGTGAGATTCACGCGGCTCTGTGCAGCCTGTATGTCAGTGCGGGTCTAGGCCTTGCTGCCTGTTCTGGTCTCCAGCCAGTCTGGGAACACTAGACACACCTGTGAGTGGTTCGAATCACTCTCCCTTACGGTTCTAGACACTGGACTTAGATGCGAGAGCAGTAATGGAGATAAAACTCATGTAGGCTTGGTTTGACTGGTACGAAATGGAAAATCTTTATTGCATGATACTTAAAATTATGAAATACATGTCATAAGCACAGATTAATGACAGTACAATCTTACAAACAGTTATGTAGTCGATCTTAGGGAAACGAGGAACGAACGGCACAAAGTAAATAGGGGCACACATTACAAATATCCTTAATCCTTAAACCCTCCCCTATCAATATCTATCCTAAACTAGATTCGTAGGATCTCGAGACTCATGCTCACCACTCGTGATAACTCGGCGAAATTCCGAATAGCTGATCGGATGTTTTTCACCGCAGCACCCACGTGTCGGTCAGGAGATCTCCTGGTCCCACTTGTTTACTTGCTTCTGCTGCTCCGGCTAGCAGGCTGGACCATCTGCTGTGATGAAGACCTGTGTTGGTTGGCTTAACAGGTACTCTTGGAGCACAGTTATCGATATCGTCGCTACGATATGTTTTCACGTTCCAGTTACTTTGGGCACAGTCCAGTTATCATCGATGCAATATGTTTCGTTATAAGTTCGAAGAAGTCTTCCTGGCGAGGAAAACTTGGCTAATCGACCTACAGGCGCGGTCGGGATTTACTGACCGTGGCGATGGATATGGTCTTCCTCTCTTCTCATCTCATCTCATCTCATCTCATCTCATCTCGGGCCTTCGGTTCCGCTGCCAGTTACCAACATAGGTCTTCGTTACGCGACACGAGGTAGATCCGAAACGGATCAGAAAGTTCAACAGTCTTTTCAGAAGAGGCAACAGGCAAGCAGGAGCCCGACTACGAGTACACAGGAGCAGCCACGAGGTTACGAAATAAGAGCACAGGATAAGAGAAAGCTGGACGGTTTGGAGCCTGCAATTATAGTGCAAAATCTTCCGTTTCCCGCCCAACTATAATGTCCATTCTTTTGTTTAGGGTTTGGCGCCCAAATGTCTTGTATGGGTGATCTCCGTTCTTAATGGGTTTCGGGGCTACTCGTAAATGTCTGAGTACCTGTTAATATTTCTCCCATTGTTAAATCGGTCGGTGTTCTCCCTGGAGGGGTTTGGGGCTTCCAAGTGTCCTGTATAACTACCTGCTAACGGCTCTCTCATCGTAGAGTCGTTGGGATTTTACATATTAATGTCTTTTGGATGGGCCCTTGATTACTCGGTACAATGGCTTTCCTTTGTACCTGGGAGACCGATTTCAGTATCTATGTGTATACTGCAAACCCATAATGTCTCGTGTATTATCTTCACTGTGCTGAATCTTAATCGATCTTGCACAAATGTTTATTGGAACGCCATCTTGTCTGCCTGTTGAAAAGTCTAGAATGTTCTGTCACGAGGTGCGGCGGCCATTTTACAGGCTGCTTGTGTCCACTTTAAACCTGCCAGCATTCTGCTGAAATAAAAGCTGTTTGAACGAAACTCTGTGTTTTCTCCTTATTAACAAAATCGCGATATATTGCGAATTCTACAAGAGAGAGTGTGAGAGAGAGAGAGAATGTGAGAGCGAGAGAGAGAAAGAGAGTGAGAAAGATTGTGAAAGTGAGGGGGAGAGAGAGAGGAGAGTGTGAGAGAGAGAGAGAGAGTGTGAGTGAGAGAGAGAGAATGTGTGTGAGAGAGAGAGGAGAGAGTGTGAGTGAGAGAGAGAGACAGAGAAGAGAGTGTGAGTGTGTGAGAGAGTGTGTGAGTGAGAGAGAGAGTGTGTGAGAGAGGGAGAGAGTGTGAGTGAGAGAGAGAGTGTGAGAGGAGAGAGTGTGTGTGAGAGAGAATGTGTGAGTGAGAGAGAGAGTGTGAGTGAGAGAGAGAGAGTGTGAGTGAGTGAGAGAGAGTGTGAGTGAGTGAGAGAGAGAGTGAGAAGAGAGAGTGTGTGAGAGAGAGAGAGAGAGTGTGTGAGAGAGAGAGTGAGAGAGAGAGTGTGTGACAGAGAGAGAGAGTGTGTGAGTGAGAGAGAGAGTGTGTGAGTGAGAGAGAGAGTGTGAGAGAGAGAGAGAGAGAGAGGTGTGAGTGAGAGAGAGAGTGTGAGAGAGAGAGAGAGGAGAGAGTGTGAGTGAGAGAGAGAGAGTGTGTGTGTGAGTGTGAGTGAGAGAGAGAGTGTGAGTGAGAGAGAGAGTGTGAGAGAGGAGAGAGTGTGAGTGAGAGAGAGAGGAGAGAGTGTGTGAGAGAGAGAGTGAGTGAGAGTGTGAGTGAGTGAGAGAGGGAGTGTGTGTGAGTGAGAGAGAGAGAGAGTGAGTGTGAGAAAGAGACAGAGGAGAGAGTGTGAGTGTGTGAGAGAGTGTGTGAGTGAGAGAGAGAGTGTGAGGAGAGAGAGAGTGTGAGAGGAGAGTGTGAGTGAGTGAGAGAGAGTGTGAGAGAGAGTGTGTGAGTGAGTGTGTGAGTGAGTGAGAGAGTGTGTGTGAGAGAGAGGAGAGTGTGTGAGAGAGAGAGTGTGTGTGTGTGAGTGAGTGAGAGAGAGGGTGTGAGAGAGAGAGAGAGAGGAGAGAGTGAGTGAGAGAGAAGAGAGAGAGAGGAGAGAGTGTGAGTGAGTGTGAGAGAGTGTGTGAGAGAGAGTGTGAGTGAGTGAGAGGAGAGAGAGTGAGTGAGTGAGAGAGAGAGAGTGTGTGAGTGAGAGAGAGTGTGTGAGTGAGAGAGAGAGTGTGTGAGAGAGAGAGAGAGAGAGGAGAGAGTGTGAGTGAGAGAGGAGAGAGAGAGAGGAGAGAGTGTGAGTGAGTGTGAGAGAGTGTGTGAGAGAGAGTGTGAGTGAGTGAGAGGAGAGAGAGTGAGTGAGTGGGAGAGAGAGAGTGTGTGAGTGAGAGAGAGAGCGTGTGAGTGAGAGAGAGAGTGTGTGAGTGAGTGAGTGAGAGTGTGTGAGTGAGTGAGAGAGAGAGAGAGTATGAGTGAGAGAGAGAGAGTGTGAGTGAGAGAGAGTGTGGGAGAGATTGAGAGAGGAGAGTGTGTGAGAGAGTGTGACAGAGTGAGAGGAGAGAGAGAGTGAGAGGGGAGAGAGTGTGACAGAGAGAGAGGAGAGAGAGTGTGAGAGGAGAGAGAGAATGTGTCAGTGTGAGAGAGTGTGACAGAGTGAGAGTGGGAGAGGAGAGAGAGAGTGTGACAGAGTAAGAGAGTGAGGGAGAGAGGAGAGTGTGTGAGAGAGAGAGAGTGTGTGAGTGAGAGAGAGAGTGTGTGAGTGAGTGAGAGAGAGAGAGAGAGAAAGAGAGAGTGTGTGAGAGAGAAAGAGAGTGAGAGAGAAAGAGAGAGAGAGAGATATAAAGAGAGAGTGTGAGAAAGAGAGAGTGTGGTGTGAGAGAGAAAGAGAGTGTGGAGAGAGAAAGAGAGAGTGTGAGAGAGTGTGAGAGAGAGGAGAGAGTGTGAGAGAGAGAAAGAGAGAGTGTGAGAGAGAGAAAGAGAGAGTGAGAGAGAGGAAGAGTGTGAGAGAGAGGAGAGAGTGTGAGAGAGAGGAGAGAGTGTGAGAGAGAGGAGAGAGTGTGAGAGAGAGAGGAGAGAGTGAGTGAGAGAGAGGAGAGAGTGAGTGTGTGAGAGAGGAGAGAAAGAGAGATTGTGTGTGAGAGAAAGAGTGAGCGTGTGAGAGAGCGAGTGTGAGAGGAATGAGAGTGTGAGAGAATGTGAGAGAGAGTAGAGAGAGAAAGAGAGTGTGAGCGAGAG